>CM076846.1:19960901-20005901 GCA_039519185.1 Astragalus membranaceus
GATATTGAACACAACTAAAAACTTCGATAATTAATACCAAACGGTCACCTCAATATTCATGACTTAACATAGGATTACTTAAAATACTTAAGTTCCATGTTCATAAACCTGATACATCCCTAGTGTTCAACGTCCAAAACATAAGTAGCGAAAACGATTTACAACTTTTAACAATGTATAAGTCATACAATCGAATTACAGAAACAACTGGGGAAACTTAGCATAAGCATATAAATTAAAACTGCAACTTATCCTCGGAACATCACGTCTAGCCGTGCCTCTTTGCCTTTGCCTTTCCCTGTTTCTCTGTAAAAACTACAACAATAAAGGGTGAGATAAACATTATTTCAGTGAGTCCTATCGAGACCCCTTACTAACTCTAGCGGTTTATTATGCATTGTGCTTTGAACATCATGGCCCTAATAAGCGACCATGTGGACATATATTTCTTTATTTCTTCTTGTAGCCCTAATACGCGACTACATATCATGTCTTATTTTTCTTTAACTTAGCACAACACCTCGAGCCACCTTATTCGGTTATTTCTTTGGCTTTTGGTGAAACCAATCCACTAACCACTAATTTGCGGGCAAACCTCATGGGGCCTAGGTTTTGGGGCTCACGACTTCCCCTCCCCTAGTATGGTAATCCTTAGGGTCGTCACCCTTGATATACATATATCATTTTATGTATGCCATCTACCTTTCTTTTAGGGAAAGTAATTCTTCCTTTCCTTTCGGGAAAGTAACTTGACTTGTTTGGACTTATAGTCCTTTATCCTAACTCGACTTGTTTGGACTTATAGTCCTTTATCTTAACTTGACTTGTTTACACTCGCGCTTACTAATGTACGTTTTTTCTTCATAATCTTCATAACTTAAGAATTTTATCTCAAGCATGCTCAATTTCATGATTTTCATGAACTACAATCATTGGGTAACCATGGGGAAATGATTAGAAGGAATCATTTGGAGTGGACTAAAGCACATTTTAAAAAGGGTGACATAAGCTTACACACGGTCCGTGCCCTAGAGGCGCACGACCCGTGCGTGTTTTCAAAATTTTGAAACACGGATGCGAAGGGTACGCACAGTCCGTTCCCTAGGGCGCACGATCCGTGCCATGTTTTTAAAACTTTTCAGGCCACCTGCGAACGAGACGCACGGTCCATGCCACTGGGGCGCACGATCCGTGCGTGTTCATCAGTAGTCCAGAAATTACTGTTTTCGTAAATTCTTTCCATTCCGTTTCGATTCCAAATTTCATTCCGATCGATACCCTAACACACAAACAGTATTCCAGTCCAGAACAGCAATCAATACTTCAACCAATTCAAACAATCACCGTATCATTCAAACAATTGTATAAATTATCGTAAAAATGTAATTTCGTGAAAACGGTTTTTGACTCGATTCCTTTTGAAACAAAACGTGAAACATATCAATTCAAAGACATGCAACACAGTGTCGAAAAGCATCCCTAAGCGAGTATAGAACTCACCTCTTGCGAAGAAAATCGCACACAACAACAAGGCTTCTCGGACCGAAAACCGTAACTTCACGAAATGAGCTCCTAGCACCCCCAATAGTCCCAAAACTCGAACTCTCCACTCTAAAACACCCAGAACAGAATCTAATCTTTGCTCTATGACTTCCAAAATACAACGTTGTTCCTGAGATGCTCCTACCTAGCTTTATTCTTGACATGCAAAGTTTGAAAATTCCATTTCTAACATATTGGAGCTTGAGGTTCGAATATGGTGATTTGAGGAGGAGGAGAAGATAGGTGGTGAAACTAGTATCAAGATGAAGAGAGGAAAACAAGGATCACCATGGTGCAAGAAAATTGAACATGCATCAACATTCAAGGAAGTTCTCTCCTCTTCTCTCCCAGCTCTCTCTCACGGCTCACTCTCTCACTCTTGCTCTCTAACTTTCTGATTTTCAGCAAAAATGCATATGTGTGAGTGCTGTTATGTTTTTGTTGTTTTAATGAGAGTGTGAGGTGGAAGGTCAGCTGAGGGTTTCAAGTGAGCTGAGGTTTTTAAGACACATTGAATTGACCATACTACCCTTGGATTCTAATCAATCACTTAAACCCCAATTAACTCACAAATCGATCAATAATTCAAGTACTTAATATATTTTAGCACACAAGCACGACATAATTCACTTAATCAATGACACCATATCATAATTAATCAATTAAGCTAATTAATTATCTTGTGACCTCTTGCTAATTTCAATAAATGAAATTAGCTAAATTGGGGATGTTACAGGTCTGCCTTTAGGTAGATCCATCCTAGGCAATGCATTGATAGCCTTTGAAGCCATTCATTATACGAAAAATAAGACAAGTGGAAAGATGGGGAATGTGGCACTAAAGATTGACATCAGTAAGGCATATGATCTTATTGATTGGGGGTTACCTGTGAGGCATGCGTATGAAAATGGGTTTCCATAAAAAATGGATTACTTGGGTTATGTTGTGTGTGGAATTTGTTTCTTATACGTTAATGGTGAACCAACACCCAACAAGCCCTATCACACCAGGGAGAGGTCTTCGTTAAGGGGATCCATTATCACCTTATCTATTCATCCTTTGTGTCGAAGGATTATCTTCACTTATTCAAAGAGAGGAGGGCGAAGGTATGTTGCATGGTGTCAACATTTGTAAAAGGGCTCCTATTGTGTCTCATCTGTTATTTCCTGATGATTGCTTCTTATTTTTCAGGCCGAAGAAGGAGAGGTAAGGGTTATGAATGATATTTTGACTTGTTATTAGGAACCCTCGGGACAAATGATTAATTATAATAAGTGAGAAATTTTTTTCCGTAGGAATGTTGATCCAACAACCCATAATTCATTATCTGCTTTGTTAGGAGTTAATATCTGCTTGAGGATGGGTAAATACTTAGGTCTAACCTCTATGATTGGAAGGAGTAAAAAATCCATGTTTAAAATTATTAAGGATAGGGTTTGGCACAAAATCAACTCATGGAGTGGGAGGTGTCTTTCTATGGTTGGTAGAGAGGTTTTAATTAAATCTGTCCTTCAATCAATCCCTTCCTATGTAATGAGTATTTTTCTAATTCCTGAATCTTTAGGGGATGACGTTCAGAAAATGATGAATTCTTTTTGTGGGGTAAAAAAGGAGGAAATGGTATTCATTGGTGTTAATCTCAGATTAATGAACTGAATATTATTTCTTGAACAATTGGTTTACAATGAAAAATGTTATATACAGACTCAATGTAGAGTAGCAATGAAAGTGAGCAAAAAACTAGTAAAAGCAAAACAGAATGGGCCTAGTTTAAGCCAATGACTAAAGGCCCAAGTATACTTAATGGACAGGCCCAATTATCCAACAAATCCTCCCTCAAACTGATGTTTGTTCAGTGATCTAATGCTGCATCAGAAAACTCAGTTATGTTCACCATAATGCACTGCATCAAAATCAGTTTGGAGATCAGTTTGGTGCTAGATCATTAGCTCTCTGCATGCCCAGCATTCTTCTAATTTCTGGAAGCTCTCCAGCTTTAATGGTTTAGTCATTATATCTGCAATCTGATCCTGAGTGCAGCAGTGCAGCAGTTCTACAGTTCCCTTTTTGGCCAAATCACGAAGAAAATGGAACCTTAAGTCTATATGTTTGCTTCTCCCATGTAGAATGGGATTCTTTGACAGCTTTATGGTGGAGTTATTGTCACATAGAATCACAGTTTTTCCCTTTTGAGGATGGCCTAGCTTTTCCATGATCCTTCTAAGCCAAATGGCTTGACAAGCACACATGGCTGCTGCAATGAATTCAGCCTCAGTAGTAGATAAAGTCACTATAGGCTGCTTCTTGGATGCCCAGGCAGTAGCACCACTTCCTAGGATAAACACATATCCTGAGGTGCTCCTCCTATCATCTAGATCACCTGCAAAGTCACTATCAGTGTAGCATAACAGTTCATTCATTTTTGGTCTACTGTACAGAATTCCCATGTCAATGGTTCCCTTCAAGTATCTCATTATTCTCTTAGCTGCTTGCATGTGAAGTTCAGTAGGACACTCCATGTATCTGCTAATCAGTGCCACTGAATACATAATGTCTGGCCTTGTAGCTGTGAGGTAAATCAGACTGCCTACTATCTGTTTGTAGTAGGTTGCATCCACCTTGGCGCCTTCTCCTTGCTTTGTCAGTTTGAACCCAGGCACTACTGGTATGCCTACTGGTTTACTGCTGCTCATGCCAAACTTACTCAGAATTTTATTTGCATCTTTGCCTTGACAAATGAATATTCCTTGTGAGTTTTGGATCACTTTGATAACCTTATTTTATATAGGTTATTTATGCTCCTAATACTTAAGTCAAAGCTCATTTCTCAAGTAATTCTAGTGCTTAAATATGTGAATATATGAATATTAGAATAAATATAGGTTATAAGTTAATTCCCTGAACCTTGGGCATAGTCAATGCCTTTGTGAATATGTTTGATGTTTTGCTTTAGCGCTGCAGCGGTATGCTACCTAGGAGACGCTACAGCGTTATATGACGGCTGACCATTGAGATATTTGTGTGGCCACTTGAGGACATGATGAGTCACCACCCTTATCTCTTCCTCTCAGCTAGATATTTTGACTTTCAAGTGGATGCTAAATTACACTTGGCGCCTCCTAAATGGAACCCATGTGATAGTTGTTGTATTCTATCATTAGCACTTTTTGTAAAGTACTTTAAGGATAATATCTAAGTCTAATAATTATCATGTAATATTATTATTCTATTAAGACTTAGTTATTAATTAGATTAATTAAGATTGCTTCTCTAGGAGGTAACTTACGTAGACAAGTAGATATAATATTAAGAAAGGAGAACTACACCATGTATCGTAGCCACTCTCCATTGATACCTACCTTTAAGCTTTTATTTTTCTTAACATAGTTTTTCTAGTCTTCATTCAAGGTTTTGCTCACACCTCAACTTCATCTCTTGTATGCGACGTGGGATCATTGGAGTGTATCTTTTGCAACCACTCTTCCCTTGTCTTCATACGGTAATACATACTCTCTAGTTGTATTATGTTGATGGAACTTGTGATGAGCTAACTTTGTTGTAGTTGGATTGTTCTTAGTATGTAATGAACCTTGAGTAACTTTTGTATAATATTATGATGTTTGTGTTTTATTCCTTGTGTCATAATACTTTCAATCTTGGTTTGGGAATGATCAACTAAAACAAGGTAACTTTGTGGGTACAGACATGGTTCACAAAGAGAACTCAAGGAATAATATGAATGAAAATCCTTTAAAGACATTTAAGGGAAGCACTACTTAACTCTAGACATAGGGGAGTAATAGTTCATAAGGCAAATGTTGTAAGAGCTTAATATACAGGGGTAAAACTTATTTAGAGCCTAGACATAGGAGTCTTGTAACATAGCCCTGACGAAAGTGACTGAAAGGCACGCCACCAAGGCGCTACAGCGTCTACTGATTCTGAAGCGCTACAGCGCTTAACGCTACAGCGTCTAATATTATCTGAACATTACTCTTGGGAATTTACACAACTACTGAGCTATCCAACTCACCTTTAATCACTTCAAACTTAATACTGTTTTATCACAACTTATGATGTTTACAACTCTTTACCTTTACTTGTTACTTAATTCTTTTCACTAAGATTCTAATCACTTAAACTTCTTAGATTAATTCCAATCCCTGTGGGAACGAACTTTACTTATCAATATATTACTTGTTGCGATTGTGTATACTTGCACATCACCTTTTCGCACAACACACTTCAACCCCCAAGAAGTAAGTCATTCTTCCTAAGTCAGTCATGGAGAATTCCTTCTTCATAGATTCTTTGAATTCTCTCATCAATTCTTTTGAATTTCCAGTGAATATTAGATCATCCACGTATAAGCTGATCACCAGAAATCTGTCACTGATTCTCCCTTTAATGAACAGAGTGTGCTCAGATTCACACCTTTCAAAGCCTTCTCTGTGAAAGTATGTCTCTATGCGACTGTACCAGGCTCTAGGGGCCTGCTTAAGGCCATATAGAGCCCATTTGAGCTTGTATACTTTGTCCTTTGAACCCTTTAATTGGTATCCTAATGGCTGTTCTACATAGACTTTCTCTCTAATTTCACCATGCAAGAAGGCACTCTTGAGATCTAGCTGAAATACTTCCCATCCTTCTGTTGCTGCAACTGCCAGGATAGTTCGGATTGTGTCCCATCTTGCTACAGGGGAATACACCTCAGTGTAGTCTATTCCATATTCTTGAGCATAACCCTTGGCCACCAATCTTGCTTTGTGTTTGTCTATTTCACCCTTCTCATTGAACTTGGTTTTGTAAATCCATTTTACACCTATCACCTTTGCATCTGTAGGTAGTGAGACAAGTTCCCAAGTGTCATTCTTGATGATTGCATCCATCTCTTGGTCCATGGCCTTTCTCCACTTGGAGTCATTCACTGCTACTTCAAATGAGGTAGGATCTTCATCATTTGTGATAGCAGCCATAGCTGTTAAGCCCTGTTCTTCACCATCTGACTCTCTAGGAAAGTGGAGATCAGTTTCATACATTCTCAAATAAGCAGGAAGTTTTCTTTTCCTCCCTTGTTCCTGTGCTTCTTCACTGTCACTTTCATCAAGGCTTTGCTCAGTTTCTTCACTTGATGCTTGATCCTCTGTCTGCCTCTCATTTGGTTCATTAGTGGTATTAATTTCAGTAACTTGCCTTTCACCAGTGTCCTCCTCATCATCACGGAGATCTTGCTCATTCACCACTTCCTTTCCTTTCCAATCCCATTTTGCCTCCTCATTGAATACAACATCTCTACTTATTATAACCTTTTGACTAACAGGATTGTACATTTTGTAGGCCTTTGAATCTTCACTAATGCCAAGAAGTACGCACTTGGTGCTCCTATCATCCAATTTCTTTCTTTGTGCTTCAGGAACATGTACATGTCCCACACATCCAAAGACCTTAAAAAATTTGGCAGATGGTTTGTTGCTAGACCAAGCCTCTTGTGGAGTCATGTCCTTCACAGCAGCTGTTGGAGACCTGTTTTGGAGGAATATACTCCAGTTGACAGCTTCGGGCCAAAACTTCTTTGGAACTTCTTTGTCATTCAACATGCTCCTCACCATGTTTAGAGTAGTTCTATTCTTCCTTTCTGAAACTCCATTTTGCTGGGGGCTGTAGGCAGCAGTAAGTTGTCTCTTAATTCCACAATCTTCACAGTATTTTACAAATTCTGCTGAGGTGAATTCACCTCCTCTATCTGTCCTTAGACAAGCAATTTTCTCACCACTTTCCATCTCAGCAGCAGCTTTAAACTTCTTGAATGTGTTCAAGGCTTCTGATTTTGCAGCCAGAAAGTAAACCCAAGTCTTTCTAGTTAAGTCATCAATGAAGGTAATGAAATACTTCTTCTTGCTGTTGGATTCAGGGGTTAGAGGACCACAAATATCAGAGTGTACAAGCTCTAATTTTTTAGTGGCTCTCCATGTAGTGTTCTTCGGGAAACTGTCTCTGCTTTGCTTGCCTACCATGCAGCTATCACAGACTTTCTGATCTTCATTCAATAGAGGCAAGTCCTTCACCATTTCCTTTTGTGCCAACGGTTTTAATCCTGACATTCCTAGGTGACCATATCTGCGATGCCATAACCTTCCAAGGTCTTCACATTCTGCTTTGAGACAATTAACAATTGCCATTGCAGCAAACACTGGAAATACCTTTTTCTCAGTCATTTTTGACTTCATTATCAGCCCTTTCTTCTTGTGATGAACCTCACATATGTTATCCTCAAAATACACACCTAGGCTTTGTTCTTGTAACTGACCAACACTAAGCAAGTTATTGGATAGTTCAGGTATGTACAGGACATCAGTAATTACTTGAATTATGCCTCTAATTCTGAGTTTTATGTTGCCCTTTCCAATAGCCATTATAGTGGATCCATTCCCTAATTTTACAGCTACTTTGTAGTTCTCATCTAAGCTACAAAACCATTCCCTAATGCCTGTCATATGATTGCTACAACCAGAATCTAAAAACCATTTCCATACCTTTTCTGTGAAGGTGTTTTTGAGATCAGTTGTAGTCATTAGGAGCAGTTCTTCCCCTTCTTCGCATTCTGCATAGTTGGCATTCTCCTCCCAGCTTGGACATTCATTCTGATAGTGTCCATACTTGTTGCATTTATAGCATTGAATGGAGTCCTTATTTATGTTTCTTCCTCTGCCTCTTCCACCTCTTGCATTTCTGCCTCTTCCTCTGTAGCCACCTTTGCCTGCAACTGTGGCTTTCAAGGCTTGTTCTTCTTCTCCTTTGTACTCTTTCATTCTCTGTTCATGAACCAGCAGGCTTGCTTGCAATTCATCAACAGAGAGATCAACACCACTATTGGCTTCCTCTATTGCGCAGACCACATATTGGAATTTCTTTGGCATAGATCGCAAGATCTTTTCTACCACTGCCGTTTCATCCGTCTTGTCATCGCCACTTGCTTTCATCTTGTTAGCCACTGCTAACGTTCTTGCAACATACTCATTTACGCTCTCTTCTTCCTTCATGCCAAGCAACTCGAATTCTCTTTTCAAGGCTTGCAATTGCGCTTTCTTGACTTTCGTTGTTCCTTGGTATTTCTTCTTCATTGATTCCCAAATGTCATTTGCGGTGTTCTTGTTCATGATGGTCTCAATTATTCCCCGATCTATTCCTTGAAACAGGTAATTCTTGACTTTAAGATCCTTCAATGTCGCGTCATCAGCTGCCTTGGTTTGCTCTGGTGTTGCTTCATCATCGAACGTAGGAATTCCTGTCTCTATCAGAGGCCAATATTCTTTGGATCGCAGCAAGTTTTCCATGAGCATCGCCCAGTGTTCGTAATGCCCGTCGAAACGTGGGATCGCCGGTTGCACATATGATCTTTCTTCCATCGTTGACGTCGTCGCCGCCACGGTTCACGATTGATTACCGTTCGTTGTGACTGGCTACGGTTAGTTTGTTGGGAAACAGTTTTGGATTCAGTTAGCTCTTGATACCATTTGTTAATCTCAGATTAATGAACTGAATATTATTTCTTGAACAATTGGTTTACAATGAAAAATGTTATATACAGACTCAATGTAGAGTAGCAATAAAAGTGAGCAAAAAACTAGTAAAAGCAAAACAGAATGGGCCTAGTTTAAGCCAATGACTAAAGGCCCAAGTATACTAAATGGACAGGCCCAATTATCCAACAATTGGTTGTCTTGGGATAAATTTTCAGTTAGTAAGTTGTCCTGTGGCATGGGTTTCAAAAACTTGTTCGCTTTTAATTTAGCCATGCTTGGTAAACAAGGATGGAAGCTTCTTACAAAGCCAGATGCTTTAGTCTCGAGAATCTTAAAGCTAAATATTATCCAAGAGGAGATTTTTTAAGTGCATCAGTGGGAAGTAATCCTAGTTATACGTGGCGAAATATTTTGCATACAAGAAGCCTTATTAAGGAGGGCGATCATTGGTTGATAGGGGGTGGTGATAAGATTAGTATGTGGTGTGATTCATGGGTGCAATCGAAAACTGTTAGAACTCCTCTTTCCACTGTTCAACCTGTTTCGCCTTTTGTTCATGTTGCTGAGTTTTTAAGCAGGGATGGAAAATGCTGGGATGCTAACCTTGTCGCTGAGCATGTTTTGCTCCACAGGATGCAGAGAAGGTTCTTAATATACCTTTATTGGAATCCACACGATATTTTGTGAACAAAGATCCAAAAACATGAGCTCAGTAGGCTAATAAATCTCAAAGCATATCCAGAAAAGAAGAATAAATATATTATTCTCAACTTTATTTAGCTGTGGCTATGGGAATTCAACATGGCATACTAGAAGATAATAGTAAACCTCTTTTACATTAGTCAATTGTTTTACTAAAATCCATTTCTAAAGATTCATGAAATATTTAGATAGAGTCTACATTAATAGCAAGCATGAATGATTCATGAGCAAGAGGCCATAGCAAATCAAGAATACATTATTTAAATGATGATACTCCAAAAAGAAAAGAAACACTGCCTTATGAATAATATAATGGTAATAGATATACTAATAAAACTATGGCCAAAGCTCATTAAAATTTTATGATTCATTGGACTTGCTTTTTTTGCCAAAGTACTGGAGAGCAAATGCAGAACCCAATATCAGCAATGGCACCAAGTACTGCAAGATCTTCAAAATGATTCCAGCAGATTGATTGGTTTGGCCAGGTGCTTGTGCTTGTGCTTGTGCTTGTGTTGGTGTTGGTAGAGGAGTTTTCTTAACTTTTGATGGAAGTGTTGTTGTGTCAAGCTCCCCAACTAAGTACTTTTCCATCATTTCTACTGCTGAGTCGCTGTGACCGATATCTTCGAAATCGATGGTGGCATCTTTCCCTGTGTAAACACAAGATTCTTAGCCAATTGTATTATTGAATTAATTACACATTGGATAAAATAAATACAACTCAGAAGTATATAAGGTGGAACCTTGAGTCCAAATTGTCTACACATTTTGGACAATAAAGTAACTCAAGATTCTTTAGTCCCTGACAATTTCTTCTCGGGACACTTTAGTCCCTGGCAATTTTTTAGGGGCAAATTAGTCCAAAAAGTCTAAATTCAATGTGGACAACATTCAATCTACTCCTAAAAGAAGAAATTCACTCCCATAGGATACAATGTTGACAACATTTAATCTACTCCCACAAGATTCTTTAGTCATGCTAATATTCCACATTTCTGTATTGATTAATTTCTCTTGCTTTTTTCCTATTGACTGAGGGTGAGTCTTGCCCTATGACCTAGACGTCACAGATTCGAATCCTAGGAACAGCCTTTTTGCTTGCGGTGGTGAGACTTTGTATGTAATACCCCAAAGGATGACCTTCTAGGTTAAGGATAAATCCTCAAAGGAGGATCATGGGAATCAAGGATACGTATAATTGTACAACAAGTTTGTACAATTCATGAATTTTGATTGATCAAGTTGTGGAAGCACAATATTTATATGCTTAATTATGCGTTACTTTGATAGTTGTATTTATTTAAATTACATGTTTTGATGCTTGATTATTTATTCCCTTGATGATTTATAGATGTTATGTGATATGTGCATTTTATTTGGGTAGAAGTGAGAAATAGAATAAAGGGATAGGGTTACAAATAGAAATGTCAAAATAGTATATGGAACACACTCCTACTATGTACCTTTATCTCACCAAATCACTTCCATAAGCTACCCTACCTTATAAATAAGAAAACCCATCAACTGACCTCATTCCTTCACAAGCTAGAAAACAAATTTTAGAATTGAGAGAGGGAGAAAAGGCAGAGATATCGAGAATGAGAGGGAGAGAAGAAAGAGTGAGAGTTGAAGCCTTGTTCTCATTTTCACTCCCAAAATTTTTCATTAATCTTAGGCACCATCACCCTACTCCTTTTCTCACCATCTTCACCTCCATTTTCATAACCTTATAACCACTCAAACAACATCCCAAACAGAACTCAAAACCCTCTCATAAAAACCCAAAATCAGATTTCAAAACCACACTTTTTCCTCATGAAAAACTGGTTGCATGTTCTAGTTCTTTGGAGATTAAAGGACTAGAAGTTCAAAAGAAGTTGTGAGGAACCTGGAGCGTGAGGATTGAAGCTAAGACAAGGTCATTAGAAGCAAATTTCGTGGTCTTTGAAGCTAGAGGTAAGAGCTTGAAACTGTTCAAAGACCCTACATACACAGTATTTGATTTCACCTCTTCTCACTCTCATTTCACCTTGCATGCGAGTTTTGGAAGCTAGAATTGAAGTTCAATGGATTGAATGTAAGCAAGGAACACTAAGGATAGGATCTTGGGGATAGCATTGATGGTTTGAGGTTGTTGAAGGTTATTCAAGTTAGAGAGAAACCAAGTTGCGGTCAAAGAGGAGAAGCACTTGAGGAAATAGCATTCCAAGTGAGTTCCTCTATCCCTCTTTGTGTGACATTAGGGTTCCAAGCACAATTGTGCTCTCTAGTACTATATTTATGATATGCATATTGTGTTATATTGTGTTTGGTTTCTGATTAAAGGTTTAGTTAGTTGGACATTGAACAATTAAGTTGAAAAGTTAAAGGGGTGAGGTGTTATTCCTAGTCAAACCCGTTTTTATACTAGTCTGATGTTTTGGTCGTAACTTCCTCCACAGACACTATTTTCAGTTGGTTTTTGCTCCATTAGAAAGTAGACTAAATTTCCTTCACAATAGACACTGGAAGCACAGAATTGCATAAAGAATTGGTAGAGAAATTATAGTTACAAGTTGAGTTAAAAATCTGGAACAAGTGCAGATATAGGTTCAGTGTTTTGTTCATAACGTTTTCCATAGAACTCCTTTTTGAATGATTTCTGTCTTATCGTAAACAAGACTCGTTTTGCTTCAGTTTGAGTTCACATTTCATGCCATTTGACTAAGTTTTAGTATTTTAAACCGTGTTACAAGTTGAGCCACTGATGCTGTCTGTTTTTGAACCTATGTCTATTGTTTTGTAAAACTGCACTAGCTGACATATTTTTCGATAAAATAAAAATTATATTCATAAACTAGACACTCTAAGCTTTCCAAAGAGTGGTCGTTTGTTTAATTTCGATACCGTTTGATAGGTTAATTAAATCACCAAAGTAGATGTATGCTTGCTGGAAATTCTGCACTGTAATTGTTTTTATGTATGTCACATTATTTGATTTGTTAGATGTTAACATGTTAAAAGTGTGGAATGTGTGTTATGTATGTGTTGTTATTGATTTACATTATCATGATTGATAGATATATCTGATTGATTGCTTATGTATGACTTATGCATCCTTATGGATTATGGTAGCTTATGTATTCTTATGGATTGTTTAGTTTAGTTATGGTAGCTTATGTATCCTTATGGATTATTTATGACTTATGCATCCTTATGTGTGCATGTCTATATATATATATATATATATATATATATATATATA
The DNA here is from genome assembly GCA_039519185.1 of Astragalus membranaceus. Lineage (NCBI taxonomy): Eukaryota > Viridiplantae > Streptophyta > Magnoliopsida > Fabales > Fabaceae > Astragalus > Astragalus membranaceus. The sequence goes on from CM076846.1 coordinate 19,973,916, forward strand.
TATATATATATAAATGGATTAAAGGATTATATGAGACGTACTTAGATTGGGAGTCATGATCCCAAGGCGAAGGCCCGTTATGGTATTCCTTATTTATAAGGAATTATGGTATTCATGGGTTAACCTTTGGTTAGCTACGGTTCCCCTATTGAGCTTGTATAGATTCATTTGGGGGTGCGTCTAGAGGTAAACTAAATAAAAGACATCGTACGACCTATGGTGAGGTACCGAAGAGGAATTCACTAAGATTTTTTTGAAATCTCATCCTATCATTGTTGGTTGTTTTTCAGATTCACAGGTTAGGATGGATACTCTTGAAGGTAAAGAGTCAAGGTCTTGAGACAAGTAGACTTAGGGTTTATGGTTGAAGATATCTCGGACGATTCTATATGTCATTATATTTCGTTTTTTTGGAAAACCCATTATGTATTTTTATTGAGTGGGAACTCAATCATGTATCAGAAACTGAGTATATTCAGATTTTGCTTACAACCCTTATGTATCTATGTATATATAACTATTTTGTATTTGGACCTCATGACTCTTGTATGATACTGAATTTAGATTTCAGTTTATTGTATCTGTAAGGATATGCATGGTTTATTTCAACGAGTCGATTGAGAGTCGAAGTCATTCGCTCGATCCAAAACGCTTACGCGTTCTCTGATATTCAAATTGAAAGTTATTTCTAATCTTTATGTCGACTAGAAGATTAGGAATGATAGATTGTACATTGATCCTACCCGGTGGGCGCCTCGTGCACTAGGCTGCCTTTTTTTTTTCTTCCTGCTGGATTGGCTAGACGAAATAGTTTTTAACTTGCAAATTAAAAAAAGAACCAAGGGAAACTAATTACCTGTAGCAGTTAGTAAAGCTTCATCACCTCCTGGATGATCATCCAAAAATGGAGTGACATCATATACCTGTTACAACGGAATGCAAGTTAGGTAAACTATTTTGACGTGCATATATACCTGTTATTAATCAATAGAAGTACAAATCTAAAGGTAAGTCTACTTAAATTTTTAGATACCAATTGCAAAAGGGGGAAAATGATTTGCAATGAAAGTAGAGGCATTGGGAACATTGAGCATGTTAGTGGCATATGAAGTACCGAATACTATTAAATGAATCCGCCCAGTTGTAAAAAAGTGAGTGTAAAAAAACGTCGTTTGTGGAAGCAACTCAATAAAGTTATAAGCCAAATGCCATTTTCATTTGAATCCCTATAGTTTGCTACACTAACCACTGAGGAGTTCATATTTCTCTCAAGCATAAATTTGGTCAAAATATAGCATTCAAACAAGACCACAGCTACTACTCACATGAAATATCACATTTATGATATCCATTGGCCTATACACCAGCCAATGCACCGATTTGAAAGGTATGCACCAGCAACATGAGAAAGAGCAGAAGTAACTGCTGCTGATGGTAGTTGCAGTATGGAATAATTAAAGGTAGAACTGCTGAATGACAGTTGTTTATTAGTAGTATATTTAATAGTAGGGTGTGCAGGTGTTAAGCCCCATATTAGATAATGGTATCACCTAAATAGTAGTAATAAGTGGGGGACAACCCTAACCCTATGAGTTAAGTTTTAAGGCAGAGGTAGATTCAAATCAAAATTGTAAGATGGTATTGAGCCATCTACCATATTATCCAGGCACCAAACACGATAGCGTTAAGCGTGAGGGAGTGCATTGGGAAAAACCCAAGTCTCATATTGACTAGAGATAGTGTTGAACCAGAGTTTATAAAGCCTAAGCACTTCTCAATTTGCAAGTCGATTTTGTGGGGTTGAGTTAGACTCAAAATCTAATATGGTATCAGGGTCTACCCGAGGTTTGCTGGACAACCCGTAGATGTCTAGTTCTGCAAACTTCAGATTCCAAAAATCTAGTCATGGACGTTGGGGGGAGGGGTAGTGTTGACTGTTGAGAGTTCTACATCGGGAGCAACCCAAATTTGAAGAGTAATTCTGTATGTGCCGTTATTATTCTAGATTGTGGATAGAGAATGCTTTCTGCAGGAAACATTAGGTCTCAGGGAGAGCAAGCGTATTGCTGTACTGTGTGATCTTAATGTATTTATTCAGTTTATCTCGGGTGTTCTATTTGGGCTCACTTTCTCAACCCACCACCCCAATGACAGGTCAACCTAACCTATTTTTAGTTGGGCTCGCGACCCAAGCGGGCTGGCTGCCCTGCTTTTCAATTCCTAGAAGGACCTGGGTCACCATTATACTGGACAAACATGATTAATCTAAACAAGTAAACAACTAGTGGCTTTGCCTATAATTTTCACAGATTGGGCCCTTTGAACTGTGAGGGGAGGGAATGACAAAGACCAAAGAGGCGCTTCAATTAATTCAAATTGAAGAATGCCTAAAGTTGCACTTGTTTTAAGCGTGATTTTCACCCTTGTATTTGTCTTTTTAATTTGTATTTTAATTTTCTTGTAATTTGTTTTAATTGGTTTTGGGGTTGCCCATGAATTACAACTTACAAGTCTATATAAACACACGGAATCTTTGTAGATTTGACCCATAGATTCATTTGATACAAAACTATATGTTTAAAACATCAACTTATCATGCACATAGTAAATATTCAACTTGGCTCGCTTTGGCCCAGTCCTGTTCAGTTTGATTTAACTGAACCGAACCAGCTTGAATCCACTAAATCAAGCCAATCAAACTAGATCGAACCAAGCCAAAATGAACTAGACAATATTCAATTGAACCAGAACGGCCAAGCCGAACTAGACATCACCAAACCAGATTGGACCAAGCCAGGCAAAATCAAACTAGACCAGACCAGACTAAACCAACTTGAAACATACCAAACCAGAGAAAACCAAACAAAACGAGAGCAAATTGAACAAGACCAGACCAAACTAGATAAAGCTGAGTCAAGCCGAACAAGACCAAACCGTACCAATCTAGATCAGACCGATTGAACCATACTAGATTGGACCATACCATACCATACCAAACAAGTACTAGACTGGTATAGTGTATTGCGAACATAGCATTACAGTTCAAACTTCAAAATTGATAGACAATTTCACGAATCGCAAAATAGGTTTGTAATTCAACACACAAAAAGACCACAACAAGTTCAAAAATGATGGACAATCATACAATATATGGTGTTCACTTTTTTTCTAAAGATTTTGTTGAACCCCTTTAAAATCTAAGTAAGTTGGTTAGTGATCTTGATGGGAAAAACTCAAAAGAAAAATGGCTTAGTCAAGAATTGTTAACGTGGTCATCCCGATGGTGTGAAGGTGACTACAGAAGAATCTCCAAATTCTCATTAATATAAACTATCTTCAGAGAAAAATTGCAAAGACTAGTAGATTAATTGAGAATTTTGGAGGATAGAATGGTGTAGCTGAATTGGCTGAGTTAATGAAGTTTTCAAGCTAAAGGATAGAGATCTAGGCAACCTGGGGAAGCAGGAATTTTTTGGCTCAACTTCATTTGGTGAGTGGATAATTTCCAACAGTCAATAATGAACATTGATTGATATCTTTCAACCAGTATTAGGTCTAACTAAAAAACATAAAGTTAACATCTTTTGTATAGTAAATGACAGCTCAGTCAGTGTTATGACAGCATGTTAACAAGCACTTGTAAAAAGAAAGAATAACTCATGTAGTTGCCATTAATTCAAACAGGAGAATTCTATTCCCCAATAAATGATTTCTCAGACCAATGTGAGTTAATGAAAAAGGCTCTGATACTAGTCAGAAGGATCAGTACAAGATCCACATTCCACAAGCATCAATATCAATAGCATTCAAACTCAGCAACAAGGAGCATATTAAGTCATAATCAATGAATCTACCCTCTTTCTAATAACTCTACAAAAAATGACAGAAATAATTGATCTTATCAAGCTAAGAAAATCAAATATTAAAACCGAACAAAAAATTCTTGACAGATCAGAATCGATCAGAATCATGCATATAATGTATCATTCTAAGTCAAATAAGGTAAAGAAAGAGTCTTCTACTTAAATAAAATGTCACATTTGCAATTGTGAAGTAGCAATTAGCACATCAAATGTAAGATTCATTCAAGAAACTAAAAAGTAATAACAGATCCACTAAGGAAAACAGATCAAGAAGCAATTGCTATCAAGATAGACTCTTAAAATATTGACCTTTCCATGGATTATGATCCAGCAATCCTTCTTGTCATTGTGCTTAGCTACCTCCTCAAAGATTAAAGTCTCAGATTTTGAACCCATCTTCTTCCACTGCAACTAAATACAACACACAAAAGGGAAAAAAGAATGTTCAGTACAGAAAACCCTAAAAGAAATTTGAGGTGAAAAAATTGGAGAAGAAATTTGCTTACACTTTTATGACGGAAAGAAGATTTTGGGTTTTCAGATAGCACTTGAATGACTAGTGATGATGTTTTTATTTTCTCTTCCAACATTTCAAGAATCCAAAACATTCGAAACGACGTCGCTCTTAGTGAGACCTCGTGCATAACGTTGCTGAAAATGTATTTAATGACAATATATTTTTTTGATAGATAAATGGGGGGCAGGGCCCCAGATTAATGACAACATTTAAAAGGGTTATTTTTACAGAAAACTTAGGTGGATTATTAATTGGTGGTACTACTCTCCTATTAGAATTGGACACTTGGATTAGAAATAACTTATTTATTAGAAAAAATAAATCTTAACTTAAGAAAATATATTAAATAGTTTTTAAAATTTATAAACGTCTATCAATTTAGCCACTATGCGACAAGATTTAGGGACTAAATATATGGACAACGATAAATTTTAGTGATTGTTTAATAAGTTTTTTTTGTAGTTTATTGACTAAATAGGAGATGACGTAATATTGAGGGTTTACTCTACTAGAAGTATATGACAAAAGTTACTTAAGTTTTCTCATTCTTTTTATTAAAAGAGAATTTTTTTTAATTAATGTTTGCGTGTTTTTGTCAGAATAAATGCTAATTAATTTAATCTCTAAAGTATTACCATCTCTTTTTTTTAAGCAAACAAACTTAGGCCATTTCATTTATTAAAGTAGTGTTAATACAATGCGGAATAAAACGATGAACATGGTGACTATCAAAACATTGAGCCGCCCTAGCTAAACTATGAACTACACAATTGACTTGTCGCCGAATAAAAATGAGTGAACAGTTATGTATATGAGAAGAGGTCTCCTTGCAAGAAGAGATGATAGCCCCAAACTCGTTGGCTAATCGCCCACCACCGTTGACGGCGTCAACTACGGATTTGCAGTCAAGCTCTAAGTCAACATCATGAATGTCCAGCTGAATCAACCATCGAAGAGCCTCTAATAAACCCACTGCTTCAATCTCCTGCGGCTTCAAGAAGCCATGAAACCAAATTGTCTTCGCATTAAGAAAGTGACCGTCATGATCCCGAATGCAAATCCCAAGACCTCAATGCGACTGCTCCGCGAACTAAGCCCCGTCAATATTGCATTTTTTACGGCCTGCTGGCGGTCTAGTTCACCTATGTTGCTGCTGCGTCCACGATACAACAGCGATGATCGCATGCGTGCGAGCCATGGTTGGCTATACCTGGCGCTGCTGCGAGTCTGACCGCCGGTGGTGGTGCTGCCAAGCAGCGATCATCGCTGTTGTATCGTGGACGCACAGACTGATTGGACGGTCAAGATAATTCCAAACCATGTCATTACGTCGCCGCCAAATGGACCAAATACCAGCTGCAAACTCGGTACCTGCTATATCATCAAATAAATTCAGCAACGAAAAGAAGAGCTCATGCGCACCATCGGCTTGATTATATTCAGGTTCAATTCGATTCCACAAACCAACGGATTGCCAAACTTGTTGTGCCTTTGGACAGCCAAAAAATAAGTGCCACTCGTTCTCCGGATAACCATCACACATAGGGTAGTTGTCCGTACATTCGACACCCTTACGCTGCAAACGACACCGTGTAGGGAGGCAGCCGCGGAGAATACGTCAAACCAGAATTTTTAATTTGTTTGGATTTTGACTAAGTTATGAAAATATATTAAATAGTCTGTGTTTTTGTCTGAATAAAATCCAGAATATTTATTCGGTGCCCGTGTTTAAATCCAGAATATATTAAATAGTCCGTGTTTCACATGGTGATTATTTGATATATCCAGAATATATTAAATAGTTTGTGTTTGATATATCCATTTATATTAAATCGGTTTGGATTGGTTTGGATTAGTTCGGATTATTTGATATATCCAGAATATATTAATTAGTCCGTGCCCGAACCATTTATATTTAATCGGTTTGGATTTTGATTTTTTTTTCTGTAAAATCAAAACCAAACCAACCTGACATTGAATGTGTTGGTTCGGATTGGGCTCACGGAACATGTGCTAACGTCAAATTTTTAAAACATAAAATTCCATGTTTCTTTTTATATATATATATATATATATATATATATATATATATATATATAATAGGTACCATAAACTGAGTCATAATTTATAATTCTATAAGAACCTGCTAGAAGAATTTTATAAGAATTCTGGAACCATTTTTAAAATTCGGGACAACATTTCAAGAATTGATAAGAAACAGAAACGTGATGAAAATATGAAGGGTTTGGAGTTTGGTAATTAATGAATATTGCAATAGACATGAGGGAAATATTAATGAGTGAGTCGTTGTATTGTATATTGTGATTGGGAATATGGGATGAATGGATGGGAAATGTGCGCTTTTTGAAGGATGGAATGGGTGTGAGAATTGAGTGGACAGTGTTGCAACATTTAAGAGGAGTAGAACATTCCATTCCCATAGCTCATTGGCGAGCTAATGAATACCGAAGAAGTGCACCAAATGAGTAAAAGTAGAATGTCCCGGGTTCAAACCCGATAAACTAACATTCCCCCTCCTCCACTAACATTGCCTATAAAAAAAAAGAGGAGTAGAACTCTAGAATACCAACAAACATAGCTACATGTTCATGTGTTGGATTAGATTTAAATTTTAAAATCCGTTATCCAAATCAGACTAGTACGAGCCTTTACGGGTTGGTTCAGATTTGATCCGAGCACAAAAATTATTCAAACCAAACACTTTGATTTGGATCGGGTAGCGGATTTGCTCAGATTTACCCAAACCACTGAACACAGGTAATCTTGGATAATGAGCTTGGTTGTTGATTAGTACCCACAAGTTATCCATGATGAATATGATCATTTTACTGGAACCAAGTCTAGATCGTTCCATTTTTCCTTGGCATGGAGATTGGTTCGATGGTCCTAAAAGGGTTAAATCTTTGTTGTCCACCCATAGAGTACTTATGATAAACAAGGAAAGAGCTAGCTGCCAGATTGTATAAGAGAGTTGAGAGTGTGAAAATTTCAATAATTCTTGAAAAAATTATTTCCTCTCCTTCTTCGTGAGAACAGCCAGTGAAATACAAGAAAACAAGAAACTGGTTCATTGTAATCTTTCAACATCATAGTGAAATTTTGCTCGGATCCAGACCCCCAGATGTAGGAGAAATCCAAACTGGGTTAACAAATTTTTGGTGTTCTCCTCTTCCCTTTTATCCCCTTTTTTCTCTGCTATTTCTTCAATTCAGCTTTTAGGGTTTATGTTCTTCAATCAAGTACATTTAGAACAAATTCTTCAAGTGATTTTTTCGAATAGGTACTGTGAGTTGTTGTTCATCGTTTCAGGTATTTGAAGTTGAATCCCTAATTGGAAATTCAACTCAACAAATTGGTATCAGAGCATTGGGAAGTTTGTGAGCGAGAAACGATGGTTTCAACGAAGTATGAAGTCGAGAAATTCAATGGGAAGAACGATTTCGGGCTATGGATCCTGGGTTGGATCAAGTATAGTGATGTGGGTGACTCACACTTGGGGGAGATGTTGAAAATTCAAGTGTGAGTGGTTAGTCTCACATCGGCTATAAATGAGCTATATGAAGGATATATAAGAGAGGAGACCTATATACCTAACACCTTAAGGTTTTTGGTGGAGATGTGGCGTCCAAGTCTCTTGGTGGTCCGATTCATTAGCTAGCTCATTGTTGCTCTCGGTGCTCCCCCGACTCCCCAACAACCTATTTATAAAAAAAAAAAACAATTATAATTTTATTGAATAACTGATGTATTTGGTTTATATATAGATCAGATAGATAAATTATTATTTATATGAACCTAAAACTACATTTTTTTTTCATATAAATAAGTTCAGAGGAGTAAGGCACAATCGGTCAATGTTCGTCCCTTAGTTGTAGGTGAGCCAATGAATAAGGAGGTTTAGTGGGAACCCCCGCTCCTCCTTGTGAGTTCCACACTCTTAATTGTGATAGTGCGTGCAGTTTCTGAAGTGGGCCATTTTGTGGGTTTGGTGGTATTATTGGTGACTGTTATGGGAACTTTAAGTTTTTTTTTTCCTCATAAACTTGACTAGTGTTCTTTTTTTTGGAAGCTGAACTTTGAGCTAGTTACCATGTGCTCTACTTAGCTTGAATAGAGACTTCAGAAACTTGATGATTTAATCAAACTTCCAATATTGCTATCTCATTGGTCGAGTTTTTCTTTATTTGCATCATACAATATTGATCAAATAGCTTGCATGCATTAAATTAAAAATTATCCAAAATAATATATGCATAATTGTTCCAAATTAAACCTCAATAATAATAGATAATAGAGACATGTCCTTACGTCAAACTAGAACCAACATAAACAAAGGAATAATACAAATAACAAAATCACATGGTTCATTGCATTGGTCATACAGGACGCGAAGAAAACCTATGTAATTAATCTTATACGTATCATGAACAAATCTACGTGTCCAGATAAACAGTGACAGTTCCCCAAGCTCAACACTAGCTAGCTAGTACCTGCAACAAGCCACAAACGTCAATCCAATTGAATCCAACCCAATAATTTCTCGACACACACATGCATGACTAATGATAAAAGTGTTAGAATCAATGTTTTAAAACTCGGACCGGTGGCCGACTCGGTGAAGGTACTGGGTCACTGGGTCAAGGATCGGACCGAGGGGTCGACAGTTGAACCGCATGATCAAAACCGGGACCGTACGACTCGGACCCGATCTTTATAAAATAAGTAAATTAATATATTGATATATATAGCATATATAAGTAAATTAATATATTGATATATATAGCATTAGTAAATTAATAAAAAATTTATAATCAAGTAAAAAAATATATTTTAACATATTAAGAATTATAAATATTGATAAGTTAGTAATAAATAATTAAATAAATTTCATGTCATATTAATATATTATGACAGCTACGAGTCTACGATTTATAGCTATTGTCCGTTGATTTTTCATTGTGAAATTCAAATTCAGTCCATTCCCTGCATTGGTCAACGTGTACACTGCAGGTTGGGTAGCGTGCAATTTGATTTTATAGTGGTGGGAAAGCGCGCACAGCAGGTAATGTGGGGCAGCGTGTACAACAAAGATGAGTGGGGTGGCGTGCAGTACAAAATTGTACTTGAACCGGTCCGAGTTAAACTACCGAGTTAGCCGAATTTCGTCGGGTTTGACCGAGTTTTCTTTGAGTTGACCGAGTTAATGCATTTCCGATCTAACAAGGTGACCGAACCGGCTAGGGGTCCGGTTCCCGGTTGGCCCGGTCGGACCGGCCGGTCCGGTCCGAGTTTTAAAACACTGGTTAGAATATCAACAATTCATTTCTTTTTTTTTTATTTCTTTTTTTTTAAATCTGACTAACCACGTGTAACCTATCTTTATCGGTCGCTGTGGTTCTCCTCTCTAAATTTTTTGCCACAACCAAGACTCGAATTCAAGATCTTGGAATGGGATTCGAACCCAACAATTTCTCAACACACACATGCATGACTAATAATAAAAGTGTTAGAATATCAACAATTCATTTTTTTTTAGAACCTGATTGGTCACGTGTACCCATATTTATCGGTCGGTGTGGTTTTCCTCTCCAAATAGAGTTTTTGCCACAACTAAGACTCGAACTCAGGACCTTGAGATGAGATCCGAACTCATTTACCGTTCGGATCAACTCTTATTGGTATCAATATCACCAATTCATTCTAATCAATGGTTAACATATTCTTAGCCGATGGAAAAACGGTTAGGATCCTGGGGGTCCTATTTTAAGTGTGATCGCTTTTCTATGGTTCAAAGTAGCATGAATGTGTGACTATCCAATTTGGGTCCCTACCTCTAACGTATGTTAGGAACAATGGAAGGTCATGTTGATTAAAAAATATTCCTTAACAATGTAACATCACCTCAAAAGAATAGTGTTCTCCCTTTTTTTTCTTTTTTACCATTATTCCTATACCTATCTATTTATGGTAAAATAAGAGAGAGAAATTCAAATGTTGGAATAAAAGTTTGCCTCAAAATCATAAGGGGTTGGTCCGAGTGGTAATTGGGTTCAGATCCCATCCCGAGGTCTCAAATTTGTGTAATGGGAGTGGTAAAAACTGTATTGGGAGGTGAGAACTACATGGACTAGCAAAGCCGAGTAAACACGTAACCAATCAGGTTTCTCAATATATATTAAGCATCAATAAATCTAGTAGATATTGCGCACCAATAAGACGGTAAAAAAAAGTTGGCCTCAAAAGAGTTGTTAAAATTTAATTTCTTTTGTATGTCAAATTTCAGAACATGAAAACAATGATTAACTAAAAAGTGATCCATGGAAAACAATGATTGGCATGATCTGTAGGGATTGACAAGATCAAATTCAAAATCATGTACAAATCCACGACTTTATCAGGACAGCCTATCATATCTATTTGTAAACTATTGTAAAAACAAAGAAGAAAAACCAAATTAAAGACATTACTTTAGTCACACTTAGTTTTTTATCCACAAACCTTCAACAACAAACAAATGAAAAATGTAAAATGGACACTGCATGAGAGAGGAATTTAGAGCTACCACATACCTTAAAATTGGGAGAAAATAACTTGAGTCACTGCCTTCATTCATGTTGTTATCAATAATGTTTCCTGCTTCATTATTGACTTCCTCATCTTCTCCTTTGTGATTCTTGACTTCAAGATCTGGATGGACTTTCCTCTTTAACACTTTCTTCATCAGCTACAATATTACAAATCAATTAATCAAGCAAATCTGTAATTAGTCTCTTAACACAGATCAAATTAATTCTCTAACACTATATATTTTACGCATTGTTTTAAGTCACAGTAACGGTCACGCCACGAACCTAGATCCTAGATATTGCAGAGAATTACAGTCAATTGCGATTGGTACAACTTTAATTGTGGTGTGTTACAGTCACATGCAATAATATAAAATACCACGATGTCATAGCTTAAGTGGCGGTTGTATACCCTTTTTTTAAGAAAAAAAGAACTAGATTATATGTACAAAGAATTTTACTAGAACAACAAAAAACTGTACTTTTGTTGAAATTCATTAGGGTTTTTATATAATACCATATGGCTAGCTAGTACTTACTTTCTTGATATCTTTGATTGGACGTGCATTGTCCTTAACAAGAGGAATGATCTTCTTAGCAAAAGAGAATCCATGCTTTGCTTTAAGGTTTGGACCTTTTTCAATTGATTCAAACAAGACTTTAGGGTAATCAAGTTTTAACTTAACATCAGAATCAGCAAGGAAGAGATCAGCTAATGTAATCCTTTCACCACCCTTTTTCTTTTGATCAGCTTCCACATCATCATCATCATTGTACTCTATGATTTCATGACAAATCATAGGTTCAACTTGATCAACTTCACTCAAAGTCCTATTATTAGTAGTAACAACTTCTTCCTCTTTGTCATCATCATGGTTTTTTTCACAAATAACATCGTCAAAGTTGTGATCAAATGTGTTGTACATCAATGGATTCAGCTCCTCCTGTTCATCATTATAGAAATTCTCATCATCATTAGTATGACCAACTTTGACTTTTTCATCTTCAACTTCCAAAGCAAAGTAATCTTTGTGATGGTTGATATCACAACCAAGTGTACCAATGGTTAGAATACCATCTCTCCAACCACCAAGAAAATCAGTCATAGCAACTTGTTTCAGCAAAGCTTGATTATCCACTTTGTTGAGTGTAGTAGGTTCATTCTTTTTCATGTTTGAAGCATACCCATCTTAAAATAACAGATTCATTAATTAAAAGAAATAGTAAAATTTTTGAATGAAATAAAAAAAATTAGCAACAATTATATCACTACTAGTAAAAAATGAAATAGAGATGGAAATTTAGAGACGGAAAACAGCAAAATCAATCTGTCTCTAATTCTGCTCTAAGTGTTAAACGACGCCAAATTTGGAGATCAATTTTTTTCCGTCTCTAAATTTCGTCGGTATTTCAGCTTTTACAAGTATAGGGTATATGCATGCATCATATTAGGAGGTTGTCAATTAAGATGCATAAGAGTGAATGATAAGTTATAGAATTCAAACCCTTGAGAGTGTTATTTTGAGGATGAAACTTCTTGTGCATCCAGTTGAAGATCTATAACAAACAATTCAGGAATATAAGATAAAGTACTAAAGGAAAAGTAAAACAAATTTGAGTATGAATATTGAGAAACAAAAATGGTTATGTTGTGTGCATGGTTTTAGTCACCTTCATGGTTTTTCTCCTTAGAAAGCTAGCAAGAGAATGGGGAAGTGGAAGGTATTGAAATGAAGAGTGAGGGAGTGGGAACATAAAGAAACCCATATAGGGGACCAGCATGGCTTGTTGAATTATGTTGTGCCACCTGGTCACTGGACACTTGTAATTGGCCATATTATTATTTCTTGGAACTTTCATATTTATCTCAGTTTGGTCATTTATATATTTTTTTCTCACTTTGATAATTTATCATATGTTTCCATTTGGTCCTTTAAAACACAAAAAATGAAGGACTAAACTGAAATATGTACGAAAAATAAAGGACCAAAGTGAGGAAAAAAAGATAAAAAACCAAACTGACACAGATATGAAAGATAAAGGACCAAAGTGAGAAAAAAAAGATAAATGACTAAACTGAAATTTTGGTCAAAGAAAAAGGACCAAAAGTGCCATTTAGCCTTATTTTGATGTTAATTAAACAATTTCTCATTTAACGACCAAATTGTTCTAACATTTTTTTATTGATGCACAAAATGGTGTTCAAAAAATGATTGAGAATAATGAAAAGAACAGTTTGCTCCAGGCAGTAGCAAATTGATGAAGTAATAATGGCTGCTTGGTGGTATAGTCACATTGATGAACTAATTGCTGTTGTTATTTTTTATTCTATGGCAATGTAGGAATTGATGTTTATGACCAGATTTAGATTACATGCACTTATTATAAGTGTGCATGGATGATGACATCATACTACTAAACCTTAAAGTACCCCTAAAATATAAAAATATGAAAGAAAAAGAGATAAGAAAAAAGGTAAAAAAAAAGGAGGAAATCGGGAGTTTTGGAGAAGGAAACAAAACAAAAAAAAGGAGGGGGAGGGAGAATTGGCGCCATATTTGGGGGAGGGTCCCACATGGATGATGACATGATACTACTACAAGATGTAAGTATATAGATAGCGCAACGGAAAATATATATAAGTATATATTGATCAAAAAATTTATACAACTATATTTTTTAAAGAAATTAAAAATGTTTGTAGAGGCCGTGGCCCCTACCCGTCCTTTAAAAGCTCCGCCCCTCCTTTGATCGAATATGAGCTAATGACATGAGTGTATGTGTCATGAATCTCATGATTGCATCTAAACCAAATACTTGTTAACTAGGATTGTTGTGTATGGCTCGTATAGCTGCTGGAAGTTAGGCAGACACTCGAGCGGAACGTAAGCACAACGAACTAAGTGAGAGCGTCTACCCTTCGCCCATCTGATGTGCTGGGGCAACAATAAGGTTGGGGGTGCGAGGGGCGAAGTCCCCTGCAGTATGGTATAAGGTTATTGTTGTGATTGAATCGTAATATTAATTAAGCAGTATAAACACCACACTTATGTAACTCTAATTGTGTAATAATAAACACCACACTTATGTAACTCTAATTGTGTAATAAACACCACACTTTGCTGCAATGTTTTTAAAACCGGACCGGAGATCGAACCGGCGAGACCTCCGGTTCATGGTTCAATCGGTTCAACCGGTTCAATCATGGTTGAACCGGATAAGTAATTTATTAAATAAAAAATATTAAATTTTGGAGAAAAAAGTAAATTTAAAAATAAAAAATTGCATTTCGGGCGGTTCAAACCGGTTCAACCCGGTTCGGTTCCCGGTTCTTTTCCGGTTCAAAGCGGTTCTTGGCGGTTCAATCCGGTTCTGGGCGGTTCTTTGGCCTGCGGTTCAAATGGGGTTGAACCAACCAACCAGGGGTCCGGTTCCTGGTTCAACTGGTTGAACCGGCCGGTCCGGTTTTTAAAACCTTGCTTTGCTGAACCACGTTAAATCTCATCTCCTTTATTTCATCTACTTCTAATAAAATTTGAATGCCAAATCACTATCTCAGGACAGATAATATGAAGGCTAAATTTCCGTAATACATGGATCTAAATAAGGCTAAACAGATAAAGTCTTTTCTCTTCTTCCATCACTTATCTAAGTTGCATTTTTGAGATATTTTCTTCACCACACACATCTGCAGAATGACTACAATAGGATCTAGAAATCTTTGTTAGTGGGGCAAAAAATTGGTCCATAATACTTTAATATAAAAAAGTACTATAAATTTTTACAAAATAGCTAGTTTTGTGATAGGAAAAAATTTTAGTTGCAAAATCTAATGCTTGGTGTCGATTTTGTGTTCAATGTTAGAAAAGAAGTCAAAATTAGAAGAATAAAAAAAAAGACTAAATATATAGAAATGCATGCTCTTTTTTATCCTTTATTACTTTTTACACGTGTTTTATTATCAAAACTATTTCATGGAGGCAATATATATTTTTTTATGGGGGCAAAACTATTTTATTTAGCATAATTAGACTAAAAAACATGACCTAAGTGGAGGCATTTGCCCCGGATTAGCTTGCTTTGTATCCGTCCCCGAATAGGACATAGGTGGCTTCAATCTTCAGGTTACTGTTGAAGGGCAAGTGGGTCTCATTCATTAGTACTGCTTTTTCTATTTTTGGTTTAATCTTGATGGAAAAATGTTTCTTTACACGATCAAAGCAAATGACCTACCATTGGAAGCAAATAGTGAGCAAACTGGCACTACTTTTATATTGATGGACAAAAAATAGAATAGTAAATATTCAAATTGGTCCTTGACAAAAAAAAAAATTGGAGACCAATTTGGTCTTTGAGAAATAAGAAGTACTAATTTAGTCCATGAGAAATGAAAATATGGGTCAATTAGTCCTTGATAGGAACTAAAATGTCCCTAAAAATTATCCTAAAAGGACTAATTTGACTCATTTTTAAATTGTTGAGGATTAAATTGATACTTTTCACCCAAGAGCACTTGGATGAGATGGTCTCCACATTTTTTGTTAAGGATCAATTTGGGTATTCACTCAAAATAGAAACTAATTAGGGATTGCTTGAACTCCTCTTCTTCCCAAAATACCCATATCGCCCTCCTCGTTAAGACCATTAGCAACTCGTGACTCCCCCTCTCACCGCCTCTATTGGTGGCTATCACTATCTATTGGTACTAAAGTGCACAACGAAATACTATGGGTGTGTTTCGAAGTTTGGAGGGGAAGACATGTGACTAATAGTGTTAATTTTTTAGTAATGGAAAAAAAATTATCCCCCAAACCCTTCTAAACCCCTCTCCTAATTTATTTTTTGAGCTCCTCCAAACACTCCCCCCTCCCCCAAATATTTTCTTCTTATTACTAAAAAATTAATACCTATTAGTCTCTCTCCCTCCTCCTCTCCCCTCCAAATTGAACAGAAAAATTACTAAAAACAAACATTGCAATAATAATAACAACAAATGAGCGAAAAGCTATAAACAAGGATATATATCTCAATAAAAGAGCACCGCTCTGTATCGATCACCCACAATGTTTTAAAACTCGGACCGGTGACCGACTCGGTGAAGGTACCGGGTCACTGGGTCAATGGTCGGACCGAGGGGTCGACAGTTGAACCCCATGACCAAAACCGGGACCGGATGACTCGGACCCGGTCTCTATTTCGAGAATTTTCAATACCTATATAGTATATAATATAAATTTCGTCCCTGTAAAATTAATAACAATGTTTATTTTATATCTACTAAAATATAAAAAATTCCCAAATTTTCAGGACCTATATATTTCTTACTTGTAAAACTTAATTTGCTAAAATTACACACCATGCCTATTTTATTTTTATTTGCTTGGTATATATTAAATAAATTTTAAAAGTTCATATCATGCTTCAATAAATATTTAGAACAAATTTCATAAGTTAACAACTTAATATTAAATAAATCTTTAAAAAAAACTTAATATTAAATAAGTTTGTTGAAACATAATATTAATATTACAAGTTAATGCAATGAGGATGAACGTACTTGACTTTTTGGAAAATAGGTACCAATTATATATATTTGAAATGAATAATATCGTCAATAAGATTGGTAGCCTCATGGTAGCCCTCAGCATTTGCTTTCAACAGGTTAGGGGTTCAAACCCCACTAATGGCATTTTATTCAGGGTTTTTTTTAGTCTCTTTTGTTTTAAGTAGTTTACAAATAGTCCCACATCGGATAGAATGAAAGGAACAGGGAGGAGAATGAGATATAAAAGCAATGCATGTGTCAATGGGAAACATACTTACCTAGATGGCAATCACTAGTGGGGGCCGAGCCGGTTTTTAAAACACTGATCACCCAAGTTGATGCCTCTCGAGCTAATTTTATCTTGTTTTTTTTTTACAAGAAATTAACATTTTATCTTGTTGGATGCTTGTAATTATCTATATGGTTGAACGAAAAAATGTACTACTTACTATTCCAAGTTACCTTATGATATATTCAAGATATTAAGAGCGAAAGCACGTGAATTATCTGTGCATCTTTCAATAATTTCTTTTACTTTGTTGTTAGAAATGGCAACGGTTTAATATGTTTTATTTGAGTATCACTAAAATTGACCGTCGCCATTTCTGAGTATCAAATAAAACATATTAAAGGGTGAAATGGCAAATTAAATCTTTCACCGGTGAAACACTAAAATTGATCATTGGATGTAGTATAAAAATTCATTAATGGTTGAGATTTAATATTAGTTGATCAATCTTAAACATTCATAGCATTTTAAACAATATCCAACGATCAATTTTAGTGTTTCACCGATGAGAGATTTGATTTGCTCTCTCACCCTTGAAGCACCCCTTAAATACAACGGTGCTTTTAGGTAGCTCAAAAGACCAAGTAGGTAGCTCAGTTGGCGAGCTAAGGGATATCGAAGGAGTGCACCAAAAAGAGTGCAAGAAGGAGGTCCCGGGTTCAAACCCCGGAAACTAACATTCCCCCACCCCCACTAACATTGCTTATTAAAAAAAAAAAAGTAATACGTTAGGTTACCACAGTATAACTGTCCTCAAAAGACCAAGTAAGTAGCTCAGTTGGCGAGCTAAAGGATATCGAAGGAGTGCACCAAAAAGAGTGCAAGAAGGAGGTCCCGGGTTCAAACCCCGAAAACTAACATTCTCCCACCCCCACTAACATTGCTTATTAAAAAAAAAGTAATACGTTAGGTTACCACAGTTTGAAAACTGGTCTTGAAAGTAAGGAGAACAGTTTTTTCACTTTGGACTATGGTTTTTACGTGTTGCTGTAGATCTAAAATGTTGTAGTGCCATTGACTAGCTAGGTAACCAAGACCTCTCTGACTGTGAATAGGAACCCATGCTTTGTTCTCATCCCTTCGTTCAGAGAACAACTCTTAATAATAAGTACACAAAAGACAAACACAGCGTAAAATGGTGTCCTATGAGCGAATACAAACCACGAGACATGGTCCAAAATATCTTCCACTATGTAAAATAATAAGTACACAAATACGGCGTTCCTAACATCATAACTTCATAAGGGATCAATAGAGCATAAACAGAGAAGGAAAACTACAAATAAATTGTATCAAAATAAAGACCCAATGACAGAAATAACATGCTAATTTCCAACAAAAACAAAGCAACCACCTCTCACTGTGCGACTCTTTGTTTCTTCTTTCTCGCTATTGTTGTATCCTCATTAGGGATAAATATCTTTTTATCACCAACATGGGCTACGACCCATTTTTTGTTTTATTTCTTTTTTACTTTTTAATATAAACGGTGTGGCACTAGTGGAAAAAATGCCTTTTATAACTGTCATTTATATCGGTTAAAAACGGTCCTGATATTAAAAGTGACGCGGTGGCAGTTTTGTAATTAAAATTACAATTTTTATATCGGTTGCCACTGGAACCGATATAGAAAGTGTAAAAACTATATTTCATATCGGTTCCCTTTCATAACCGTTATAGAAAGTCCAAAAATTTTGGCTTCCATAACGGGTCACAAAACCACCCGTTATAGAAACCAAAAAACTTAGGTCTTCATTCTCATCTTCCACGATTCTTCCCTCTACTCTCATTCGCGCACTCAGATCTCCCTCATCTTCCACCACTGCTCTCCCTCTCTCCCTTCCACCATTCGCTTCCACCACTACTCTCCCTCTCCCTCTCACCCTTCGATTCCACCACCATCTCTTAGAAGACGCGTTTCCCTCACCCTCCCACCCCTCTTCGTTTCTCTCACTCACGCAAAACCTCATCGTTCTCTAGCTCTAGCTTCGATCTCTCGCTCCAGAACACAAATCGGCCGCCTCTTCATTGTTCTCACTTCAGAACGTTTTCATTCCTGTTGCACGAGAACGCGTCACAGCGAGCTCACCACGACGTTATCGCTTCTCCTCCACTTTCACGAAGGTGCGTGTCTAGTTCTTGGTCTCTGGTTTTTCTGCTTTCCGTTGCCTTTTAATGTTATTAGCCGCATGTCATACAAATTGCACAATGCTATGCTTTTAGTTTCTAAATACATGTTCATCTTTTTTATGTTGGAAGTAATTTTGGTTTTTTTTTTTCTCAGAACTGGAATAGCGATTAATTCGTTTTGATCTGATTAAACTTTCACAATGTCTGGAAAATTTGAGTTACACTGATGCCCACTGGTATTGGCTCTGACGTGTAAGTTATCATTATGGCTGAATTTATGCCACATGAAACTCTGGCTAAGCATCTCTTTCATTGTGGGTTACTATAAATTACCATAAACTTTGTGTTATCTTTGTTGGGTTTAATTTGAACTATGCATTCTCAAAATGTAAAAGAGAACTATGTTTAACTTTGTGTAGGGGAGGCACAGCCTATGAAATGGGCAATGAGGTTGAGGGTGGCCTTCTATTTGGCTCAAGCTCTAGAATATTGCACAAGTAAAGGAAGGGGTTTGTATCATGATCTTATATGATAAGTGTTTATGTCATAAGCACTTTAATTAAGCTGTTATCCAAACGAGGCCTAAGTTGTCAAATATATGCTTCTAGTTTCCTTTCTAATCAATCCTTTACTTCTTGCTTAATGTAAATTCTTACTGGCATCTACAGGATGGTAATCCTAGGTTGTCTTGCTTTGGACTTATGAAGAACAGTAGAGATGGAAAGAGTTATAGTACAAACTTGGCTTTCACTCCTCCTGAGTACTTAAGAACTGGTAAAGTTTTTCTCATATTGTGTCAGATCAGGATTGTCTGCAGCCAATAGCATACATTCAGTAAATCAGAACCGTTGGATGAAGATCAAACATTTTCATATTTTATGTTGACTTTCTTTCAGGTAGAGTGACAGCAGAGAGTGTAGTGTACAGTTTTGGAACTCTCTTGTTGGATTTGTTAAGTGGAAAACATATTCCACCAAGCCATGTAAGTTTTTCTTTCAATACTTTATTCTTCTACAAGCTTTAACTACTCCACCTTAACTTTTAAAGAACACTTCTTCTGATCAAAATTATTAGACCTACTAATATTGTTATATGGTGTCGGTTTATGGTTTAACCGATTGAACCGTCCGGTTGGTTCGGTTTTCAAAACGCTACTTCCGAATGTTAGTATATGTGATGAATATTTGTTTATGCAAAGACAAATATTTGATAAACACAACATTCACTTAATCTTTTCTTTTGTAGGCACTTGACTTGATCCGCGGAAAAAACTTTCTGATGTTGATGGATTCCGCCTTAGAGGGTCACTTTTCTAAGGACGATGGAACCGAGTTGGTTCGCTTAGCTTCCCGTTGTTTACAGTATGAAGCTCGTGAGAGGCCAAATGCAAAGTCTCTTGTTACATCTCTTATGTCACTCCAGAAAGAAACAGAGGTATATAACATACTCCCTGGTCCTTTTTATAAGAAAAAAATACAGTTTTAGATTTATTGAATAACTGATGTATCTAGTTTTTATATTATGGACCAGATACATCAATTATTCAATAAACCTAAAACCGTATTTTTGTCTTATAGATATACATGATATCATGATAAGCTTTGATTTTTTTTTATCAGTCCATGATAAGCTTTGATGATATTGTGTTTATTGCTACTTTTTTTTGCCAATTTCAATGTTTCTTAAGAGGGCTAATTCTTACTAAAGTGGATTAAATTTTAAATATATAATGATTGTTAACATATAATTTTGATTAGGAAATGTATTGTACTATGTTGTGATGCAATGTGAAAAGTGTTATATATGCTTTCATTAGGAAAATTATAATATCTCATTTTAATTTGGATAGTTTATGAGCAGGTAGCCTCACGTGTTCTGATGGGTCTTAAGCAAGAAACTGAATCCTCAACAAAGCCATTGTCATTGACACCTTTTGGTGAAGCCTGTTTGAGATTGGATCTTACTGCCATACATGAAAAATTAGAAAAGATTGGTTACAAGGATGATGAAGGAATTGCCAATGAGGTTTGCCACCATCTTCAACTTACACAAACTTATACAAAAGCTATTAAACTTTAATTGGTGTTTCCGTCCCTTACATATTCGTTATCAGCAGTTTTAGTCCCTCATTTTAAGAGGGCTTAGAAGCGCAATATAAGGCCAAGAAAAACGCTATTAGCTGCTGATAACAAATTTGTGAGGGACGAAAACGCCTATTAAAATTTATGAGCTTTGTTTGACTCTACTTTCTATTACTAACTCAGAAGTTTATTATTCCTAATGTTGAAATTGCAGCTTTCCATTCAATTGTGGACAAGTCAAACGCAGGAGACCTTGAATTTGAAAAAGCATGGAGATGCTGCTTTTCGGGCTAAGGATTTTTCCACTGCCATTAACTGCTACACGCAGGTAAGAGGATTTTAATGAAGGACTATATATTGCTTAAATTAGATGGTATACTGATGGGCAATAGTGTTGCAATAGTGATGGGCGTGAGAGTGTGTGTGAAAAAACCCAAGTCCTATATTGACTAGAGATAAGACTCCACAAAACTTTAAAAGCAAATAAGAATTAGACCTAAAATCATATTATTTTCGTACAGCTGTGGAGTGGGACAAATAGAATAAGTTATCATTATGTTAAACTTTCTTTTTCTGTTTCAGTTCATAGATGGAGGGACAATGTTATCACCAACAGTGTATGCAAGGAGGTGCCTATCATATTTGATGAATGGCATGGCACAGGAAGCTTTAGGGGATGCTATGCAAGCCCAAGTAATATCTCCTGAATGGCCTACTGCTTTTTATCTTAGATCAACAATTTGACCTCTTAATCTCAACCTTAGATCAACAACTTATGGTAAATATTATCTGGTAAAGGAGATTTGTGGGCTATTGAAAGCTGTAATTACTCTGTTAATGTCATTCTTTTGTCAAAATCATGTAGTTGTTGTGAAGGTGATGTTTACAATTATGCAACTATATCATAGCTTATATATAGGAATGAATAACCCGAATTGAAAGGTTTGTGTTCTTTACCTTTTTTGTTGTTGTTTTGTATTTGTAGTTGTTTGATGGTAGAAATTCATAAGTTTTGTATTCGTAGTTGTTTGATCGGGGACTATAAAAGAAAATATATTGTTTGGAAAGAAAATGAATAAGGGCTTGTATGAATCTGTTTTGGATGGTTGTGCTTTGCACCAGGATATTAACACGTGGAGTGATGGAGATTTGACCATGGTGGAGGAGAGGGGAATAAATTTGAGTGGAGGACAAAAACAGCGAATTCAACTGGCAAGGGTTGTTTACAATGATTCAGGTATTTATTTCCTTGATGATCCTTTTAGTGCTGTTGATGCTCATACATGAAGTCATTTGTTTAAGGTTAGCATAGCATTGCTATTTTTGATATTAATGTTAATGATGTTTTTTTCATTCATGCTTTCACTAAAAAGTGTAGTGCAGGAATGTCTAATGAAACTTTTATATGACAAAACTGTTGTTTATGCTACCCATCAAATGGAATTCTTGGAAGCTGCTGATCTGATTTTAGTAAGCTACTGAACACTTTGTCTTCCACTGATGAAATTACTGCCAGTGTTTGCTTGCCCTCTAACACCAATAGTATACGTTATGAAAGATGGAAAAATAGTTGAGTCAGGAAGGTATAGATATCTTAAAGCATGTCCAAATAGTGAACTTGTTCAACAAATGGCTGCTCATGAAGAGACAGTAAACCAAATTCCATGCCACAAAGATGATTCTGATAGGTTGCAACTGTCCTCCTTTGTTGCGCCTTTGTCTACGACATTTTTTGGGTGTTCATATCTCCATTGATATTCAATGAAAGTGTCATGATTACAGTAAGTGTTTACTTTTATGAGTAGTACTTTATTTCTTTTAGTTGGATGGTCTCATTTCAGTTTGCTACTTCCAAGATTTTGCAGAGACTAACATAGACAGCTTTAGCTATTGCCTTTCAAATTCAATAATTTTTTTGCTTTCATGTTCAAGATCGCTTGGTTTTGCTAATTCTGTCAAAAAAAGATGAAAAAGACAGTTGTTTAATGATGTTCCATTATGTTCTTAGATTTTGTGAAACCTGTTTTCCATTTTGGGGGAAGGATTGTTATATTTGATTTTTGTTGTTTTCATTTCTGAATGCTTTCTATTTATTTCTATTATTTTACACTTGTCCTGATTTTCTTCAGGAAAGGTGCTGCTACCTTTGGTTCTTCCTTATTAGGGCAGTATCAAGCAATTGATGTATTATGGAAAACTACTAAGTTGTATTTTGTTGTTATCAAATTTTTGGAATATATCCCAATTATATGATCTTGTTTTGAGTATTTGGGATTATGCTAGATATATAGATTTGGTACTATGTATTTGAGATTGTGGTTGCATCTTTTGAGTATTTGGGATTATGCTAGATATATAGATATTAATGATGAGGCTGTTCAGGTTACTATTTGTTAAAATTCATTTTTTTTAAAAAAAAATAGACTTTTCATATCGGTTTTCTATGGGAACCGATATGAAAAGTCTCTTTTTTTTTAAAAAAGAGACTTTTCATATCGGTTCTAAGGGCAACCGATATAAAAACAACTTTTCATAACGGTTCACGAACCGATATGAAATGTCCCTATTTTTTATATCTCATTTTTCGGCATCGGTTCGGGAACCGATATGAAATGTCAATTTTAACCGATATAAAAAGCCTTTTTTCTATTAGTGTGGGCCCATTGGGAATGCCCACCCATAACTTCCGCCTCCACCCTTACCCTTATTCGCACTTGATCAGTGCATTTTAATGCATTATTTAGAGCTTTGCACTTGGTGTTTTTAATTGTGTTATGTGCTTAATATTTAAGTCTTAGCACGTTTCTAGACTTTGGGTCTCATTTGAAAAATATAACAAATTCTTATTTAATTCTTGTTTTTATTGTATATTGACCATTGTCTACTCTTCAGGCCATAACTTTGGCTGTGGTTATCCGATTGAGGTGTGCGAACATGCGTTGGAAAGCTAAAGAACAGAGCTACAATTCTCCTGTTGAGCTCGAAATCCAATTCTGAATTCTTGAAGGTAAAAACTGCGAAATACCAAAGCAGTATACTGTAAAACGGGTTTTGGGCCAAATATTAGTTTGTTAACGAGCTTTTATCATAGAACCCATTTAGAGATTTAGGTTTTTCGTTGAGCTGAGACTAAATACAGTTTAGGAGCCGTCTTTTTGGTTTTTACGCATTCTGACTCTAATTTTACATTTTGTGTTTAACCTCCAAAGAAGCCTAAAACCTAAGTCGATTCATTGGTGAACGGATGTCGCTGTACGGATTTTGAGGTTCGATTCTTTATTGTTTATGATATTTCGTCTTAGTTTCTAATTCGTCACTGTCAATTTTGTTTTCGTTCTTAATGGTTGCAATTTAAGTTCTTCTTATTTCGCTTGAATCATTCGAATTCTGTTTTTGCAAATCGTGATTCGTTTTTGTACGCGCTTGGTTGTAAACAATCTCGTTTCGTAACTTTCGATTATTTCGAGTTATTTGGATGCTTAATTTATTTAATTCGAATAGAAATTGATAGAGGATTGACATGAATTCTGTTATGATAATGGTTATGCTTTGAACGACACTTGTCTGCTTTTGTAACCGATTGAACCCACTGTTTTGGCGCTTGCCCGAAACTGTGTGAAGTCGTAAAAACTAATTAACGCTTGTTCTAATTAGTTTATATCAATCTAGAACTGGAAATCCTTAGAGACGTTATTTTTTAGAACCTATGATAAATCCGAGAAGCACACCCTGAAACCGGTGAATTGATTGTCTCTCGCCAATTGTTGCTTCTATCAAACAGAAGCTTTTCCAATCAAAACCCCCCCTTTTTATTTTTAATTTCGTGCTTGTTGTTGGTAATCTTAATCTTAGAGGTCTTTGTGAGACGACCAATGTTAACTCACCTTGATACTACATTTTAATACTTTCTAATTATGTTAACGTGTGTACGACCGCTGATCAAATTGGCGTCGATGCCGGGGACCTCTAATTAGGTATTATCAACCTCAGGGCTAACAGTACTAACGTTTTAGTTTCTATTTTTATTGAGTTTTCAAGTTTTGTTACAGGTCACAGACGCCGTCTCTGTTGAATTCTAGGGTTTCTAGGCAAAAAAATCGGTTTTCAGGTGACCTTCTCCGATTGCACCGAAAATTGGTCTGAAAATCCGATAAAAAATCTGGCAATAGGACTCCCTATAAGGGAGATAGGGCCGAAAAATCCTAAATTCCTTCTTTTACATTTTCTTTTTAAGTTTTTAAATTTTTCATATCTCCGAACAAATCCAAATTTTTTGCATATCTTTCTTTTTATTTAATTAGAATTTTAGTAGTATTTTTAAAAATTTTAGATTAGGTTTGATTCGTTTTCTATTTTCTGCATTCATTTTAGTATTAGGACATAGTTGGTATTTCAAGAATTGTTGAATTTTTTTGCTGCATATGGTGCATGACCAGGTCTAATAGGGATGTCTCCCTTTAGAATTGTGTTTGGTAAGGCATGCCACCTCTTGGTGGAGATAGAGCACCATGCTTATTGGGCGATCAAAGGTTGTAATTTTGAACTTGAAAAAGCAGGTAAAGAGAGAAAGCTTCAATTGCAACAACTTGAGGAGCTTAGGCTAGAAGCCTATGAGAATTCCAGAATCTATAAGGAGAAAACTAAGCACTTCCACGTGAAGATGATTTCTAGAAGGAGTTCTCGATTGGGCCAAAAGTCTTGTTGTTTAACTGCCGGCTGAAAATCATGGCCGGGAAACTTAGATCCAAGTGGATTGTCCCGTTTGTTATTACTAATATTTTTCCTCATGGTGCAGTTGAAGTTAAAAGTGAGGCGACAAGCAAAGTTTTCTAAGTCAATGGACAATGCCTCAAAGTACTCCATGAGAGTTCCGCACTTGAAGATGCACCCATAGAAGAACTCTCATTGGAACATCCCACCTTCGTGACCGATTGAACCCACTATTTTGGCGCTTGCCCGAAACTGTGTGAAGTCGTATAAACTAATTAACGCTTGTTCTAGTTAGTTTATATCAATCTGGAATTGGAAATCCTTAGAGACGTTATTTTTTAGAACCTATGATAAATCCGAGAAGTACACCCTAAAACCGGTGAATTGATTGTCTCTCGCAAATTGTTGCTTCTATCAAACAAAAACTTTTCCAATCGAAACCCCCCTTTTTTATTTTTAATTTCGTGCGTGTTGTTGGTAATCTTAATCTTAGAGGTCCTTGTGATACGACCAAGGTTAACTCACCTTGATACTACATTTTAATACTTTCTAATTATTTTGACCCACATATGACCGCTGATCAGCACTCCCCCTTCACTCCTCACTTTTCGGCCCCACCTCGAGGCCCACCCCCAAGATTGCATCCTCTGAACCCCACCACAAATCCCCCTTCTTATTTAAGCAATTTTAATCTTTTGAAAACTTTTCTTGGAAGCAATTTTTTTTATTCTGAAAACTAATTTTTAGAAGGTTAAAATTTCATAATAAGTGGGGTTTCAAGGAAAGAGGTTCAAGGGGAATGCTAGTTTCTAGGAAGGGTTTGTTTTATCTATCGAAGGAGTGGAGGAGTGGATCATGGGGTTGGGAGGGGGAGGGGGCCGTCGATCGGAGAGGTCTGTTAGAGGAGGGCGAGGGCGCAGAGGTCACAGATGAGGGGCTGGGTAGGGAAGATAATAGAGGGTGTGGTTGGAGAAAGAATAGGACAAGGTACAAATGTGGGTATTTTTAACAAAAAGGAGTAGTGGTGTTGTTGGAGAAAATGAGGGGTGTTGGAAGTAATATCACTAATTATCAAGAGTCCGCTCATGGTGAGCTAGTTAGAATTTTTGTTTTAGGTCTACCAATAAAAGATAATGTTATAGCGAAAAAGTAACACATTTAGGTAAAAAATTCAACCTTGGAGATGAGATTTCAAAATTTGATTAATGGTTTTTGGTGGGGTGGTAGTGGTACTGCGGGGAGAGGTATCTGATGGCTATCTTGGGATAAGCTTTGCATTGATAAAGATCATGGTGGCATGGGCTTTCGTAATCTCTATGTATTCAACGTGGCTTTGTTGGGGAACAAGGATGGAGGTCGATGCATAATCCTATTTCTCTTGTTGCTAGACTATATAAGGCAAAATACTATCCTCATTGTGATTTTATGCATGCTTGTGCTTCCCAATGAAGCAACTCTGGCTGTGTTTGGAGGAGCATTCATGAAGCCCGGTTGGTTCTTCAAGAGGGATTCCGATGGATGATTGGTGATGGGTCCAATATTAATGTTTTTGGGGAAAGATGGATGGTGGACTGTAGTATTATTACTGAGGCCGATTCTCTCCATTTTAGTCCGTCCATTCGCATTTCGGACTTGTTGGAAGGTGGCACAAAGTCCTGGAATTTTAATCTTATCCATCACTTGTTTCTTCCTAATGTTGCAGGTCAAATTATGAAGACTCCTCTATTCAGTATGGTTGACACGGACCAATGACTCTGGTGGCCGGAGTCTTTCGGTTGTTATTTGGTCCGAAGTGTTTACAAGCTCCTTATGGATCAGATTATAAACACTAATTATCTTCATGTGGAAGGAAATTGGCGTGCTCTTTGGAAATTGAAATTCCCCCTAAGCTCTTAATGCAGCATGTTGTCGCGTGGTGTATGTCATTGGCAGAGTCTGAATGAACGGATTTGGGAGAATAAGAGTGCTGCTGATTCGGCGAAAATTATATGGGCTGGGAATAGACTTTATTCGGAATGGGCTAAGGTCTGAAATTCTAGTTCTATTGCTGCTGTAATTCGCAGACCAGCCACTACTGCATCGACAAATATATGCCTAAAACTGCCCCTTGGCTCGATAAAGTGTAATGTTGACACATCCTTTTCGTTAAGTGCAAATAAGGTGGTGATTGGTATTTGTCTTCCGGATGATGGCGGGAACTTTATTCGAGCCAAAACTTATTGGTATTCCCCCATCACGGATGTGATTCTTGGTGAGTTCATGGGTTTGTTCTTGGCTATTAATTGGGTGAGAGAATTGGGCTATAAGTGTGCTCTTTGAGATGGATGCGAAGTTTGTGGTTGAAGATTTTAATTCCAAGTCTTTCCCTTGTAATGTGTTTGGTTCGATTCTCAAAGGTTGTAAGAGTCTTTTTCTTTTTTCAATTGTAACTCTCATATATGTTGAGTTTGCTAGGAGGAATGAAAACAAAGTTGCTCATTCTCTTGCAGGGGTGGCCTTGTTGTCTGCTAGTCCTCAAGAATACTTTGAAATTCCCTCATTTATTTTCGATTTGATAATGAATGAAATACACCGAGTGCTTATTGTAAAATTTGTTTTAGGTCTCACGGGTGTTGGCCGTGAGTTTTTATCTAGCGAGTTCATATTTTTCCTTGAGAATTTTTTTTCTTTCTTTTGTCACCTCCAAGTTTCAAGTTTGAATGTTTTCGTAATATATGTCAGTGGTGTACATTTTGACAGCAATTCGTATCAAACAATGGGCTATTGCTACACGAATTAGGTATTCATCTTCTTGCTTGTTTGTTGTGCAATAACAACACTATAAGCTATAGTCCAACAAAGTCTTCATCAATGTTTTCATGTACCGTGTCTTCCATAGCAATGAAATTTGTATCAATTATGAGGATAATTTTGATTATATATATAATGTCAAGATTGAGTAATGCTCACAAGAAATTAAAATTTGCTTGATTATTAAGAGTGCTAAGAAGAATTGGGACAAATTAGCAGGCAAAGATTCCAAGAGGGCAAAGGAGACATTCAAAACAAGAATGTTCCATGAAAGAGAAAGCCTAGCTGGAAAAGTTTTCCAAGAGGGATTAGCCAAGGGGAAAAAGAGCTAAGAGAAATTTGGATGACATTCAAATGATGGTCCTTTGTTTTGACCCTTAGCTAGTTGTCAGTTTGTAGCATTGAGTAAATGCCTTGTAACATAATAGGGATCACACATTTGATATATTGTCTTTCAATGGGTCTGAGTGTTGCCTTAACAACAAATAAATTGCTTTGGATTCTTCATAAATGTGCATATGGTCAAGTGGGTCATATATTATGAGTACTTCCATGCTACTAGCATACAAAACATGAGACTAAAGCAAATTGTGAGAGGAAGGGAGAAAAATGATACATGATTCTATTGTGATGACTTTTGAATGGTGGAGTGGTAGATCAAACTCTTCCATATTTGAATCATTTTAATGAACATCAAGCATGAGCAAGGCCTCTCACCTAAGATCATCAACTTTAGTATTGCCATGTCAAAAAAAAGGCTTACTACATCATGTTTAACTAGCAAGTGGCCCTTTGAAATTTAAACTCAATGCATGCAGTTATGCATTGTGTAACAAAAAATTATAGTTATTAAACTCGACCCAGTCATCGACTCGGTCATGGCACTGGGTAACTGGGTCAGCTATCGGACCGACGGGTCAGTAGTTGGACTGCATGACCAGACACTAGTAAAAGATAATAAATATGCATGACATGCATAAATTCATACATCACAAAACAATAATTATTTTACCATACTTTAAAAATCTCAAAAAAGATCTCAACACAATATTAATATAATTCACTAACTCATTCTTCAAATGCAAATATATAACCATAAAGTCATAACAAAGTAGTTTTAATTTTTTTTTGTTTTTTAAACACGCACAAGATCCTGCCTCGGATCACGGTCACCAGGTTGATGCTAACTCGTCTAAGTCGTACTGAGTCAACTGCGTGACTGATCTGCTAAGTGATTCGACCCGCTTGTGTGACTGAGTCGCGTTGGACCGGTCCGATCCAGATTAGATAAGTATGAAAAAACCATAAAAATAACAAACATACAAACAGTTAGAAAATAATATAAGTTAGATTTGATGTGTAATTTTGTAATGTCACTGAAGATGGGAATATGAAACTTGGAGACAGTACATCCACATATTATATACACATGCAGCTGTTACTCATCACTTCTTCTTTCAAGTTTTTGTTCACATGGAGTGCATCACTTTCCAGCTCTTTCCTTCATCCCATTCTCTTTCCCCTTTCCTTCACAGGGTTCATTGCCCATGTTAAAGATAATAATGTTATGTTTATGTTGATTCGATAACATATAACCATGTTTAAAGTAAACAACTTAGTCATAAAAGAAAAAGCTGGCTTAGTTGGTCAAATCCTCTATTTGGATTATGAAGAATTGGTGGAAAGAGAATGCTACTTCATCATGCCTTATCCAAATCCAAATGATTCTCAGTATATCATTCAAGTGAATAGGTTCATTGGTTCATTGACCATATAATATTGAAATAAAGGGCAATGCACTTTCCTCTGCTTTTGAAAGAGAATTATAAGGTATCATCATCACCTCGATCAAATAGATGTGTTATGTATCTTGTTCAATGCACATGCAGGATTTTTCACATCACATAAGACCCACATAGAAAGCTTGAAAATAATCAATTGATGCATGATATGAAATGGGGAAGTATTTTTTTTTTTATATAAACAACGTATATTAGTAACAAAATTACAATGCGTTGCCAATGAAGGTTGGCTCAGTTGGTAAGAAGTTGATTCATTTCCTGCAAAGGCGTGGATTCAACTCCTGCTGCTGACCAAAGACCTCTTTGGTGGGTGATCTGTAAGTATCTCTGTAAGCTCTCAAAGAGCCGTGAGGCCTCTGGTGAGCCCTGGGAGCCTAACTCAGCTAAACTTTTTGTAACCAAAAACAGAATTACTATCTATCGCGTTGTGTATATTAATAGATTTAGACGGAATTTAGTCAATTCAAAATTCAAAAGCTAAATAATTCAAGCCATTTTAATAATTGAGTTGAAGCTAAAATTTCTTTAACCAAAAAAATAAATTGAATTGAAGTTGTTCGGAATGTAACATGCCATTTTGCATGGGCAAACACTAACAATTGAATTGCAACTAAGACTGGGCCATTTAATATGTGGTATTGATTGGATTAACAAAGTGCCCCAAATTCTATTGTTTGATAGCATTGATTTTTTTGCCCAACTTCTATTGATTTTTCATTGATTCGATCCTAGAAGAAAAAGAAAAAGGTCCCCTAGCTCTGCTAGGGTTTCGGTGTGCAGTTTTCACTTCTTGTTCCTAGCTCTTCTAGGCTCGGCCGCCGCTGCTTATGCAGGGTGCTCTCTCCTCCTCCACCTCCCCTCTCCAAGATGCTACCTTCCCTCCTACCCTCCGTACCTCTCGCCCAACCTAAGATGGTTTTGGTGACAGTGTCTCAACCTCCGGTCCGCCCTCCTCCATACCCACCGGACCTGTCACCCTCACCCTCCAGCCTCACTGAAACACCTAACCCTCCCCCTAAACCCCCATATCTGTGTTTTGGCCGGCTTCTCTCTCCCCTTTCCTCCCTTTTCCCAGACTTGTCTCACGTCTAAAAGCCCTTGTGTCTAATTGCCTCGATCGCTCTTAGTCTGGTTGTGCTTCTTCGATCTATGGCAGCGCAGCTTCAGTCATGAAGGATCCCTTGGTCGATTGGCCATCAATCAAGGGGAAAGCTCTAAACTTTCCGTCTTTCCTCTACATCCTCTTTGTGGGTATCTTTTGGTCGTGTAGCTATTGCCACTTTTCCTTCTCGGATTCGAAGTTGGTTCATGGTTTCTGTAGCACTGCCCGTGCCTCTCGGCTATTGTGTATCTAGTTGGTGTAGTTGCCATCCTTCAAGGAAGTTAGTCCTCTTGGCCGTTTGGCTCTCTTTTACAGGGAAAGCTCGGGACTTTCAGTTTTTCCCCCTACTCCTTCTCAGTGGGCTAGTGTCTTGGCAGTGGTGGTTTACACAATTATCCAATGGGGGATGATGGCTTCGGGTGCTTCCTGGGTAGAGTTTCAAAGATTTGGTGCTTGTTGGATGGTTGAAACAAGTAAGGGGTATTTTGATAATTTGGGGTTGCTTGCCTTTGGAAACCCGAGTTGGCTGTTTGTTTTTCTGCTGGCCCAATGGGCTTTGTTGTGGAATGT